>CAUYQU010008998.1:0-25049 GCA_963574635.1 Cheracebus regulus
GATCTTTGACAAACCTGACAAAAACAAACAATGGGGAAAGGAGTCCCTGTTTAATAAATGGTGTTGGGAAAACTGGCTAGCCATGTGCAGAAAACAGAAACTGGACCCCTACATGACACCTTACACTAAAATTAATTCCAGAAGGATTAAAGACTTAAACATAAGACCTAACACCATAAAAACCCTAGAAGAAAATCTAGGCAAAACCATTCAGGGCATAGGCATAGGCAAGGACTTCATGACTAAAACAGCAAAAGCATTGGCAGCAAAAGCCAAAATAGACAAATGGGACCTAATTAAACTCCAGAGCTTCTGCACAGCAAAAGAAACAATCATTAGAGTGAATTGGCAACCAACAGAATGGGAAGAATATTTTGCAATCTACCCATCTGACAAAGGGCTAATATCCAAAATCTACAAAGAACTAAAGCAGATTTACAAGAAAAAAACAAATAAGCCCATTCAAAAGTGGGCAAAGGATATGAACAGACACTTTACAAAAGAAGACATACGTGAGGCCAATAAACATATGAAATAATGCTCATCATCACTGGTCATTAGAGAAATACAAATCAAAACCACATTGAGATACCATCTCATGCCAGTTAGAATGGTGATCATTAAAAAATCTGGAGACAAAAGATACTGGAGAGGATGTGGAGAAATACGAACACTTTTACACTGTTGGTGGGAGTGTAAATTTCTTCAACCATTGTGGAATACAGTGTGGCGATTCTTCAAGGACCTAGGAATACAAATTCCATATGACCCAGCAATCCCATTACTGAGTATATATCCAAAGGAGTATAAATCATTCTACTGTACGGACACATGCACATGAATGTTCATTGCAGCACTGTTTACAATAGCAAAGACCTGGAACCAACCCAAATGCCCATCGATGACAGACTGGACAGGGAAAATGTGGCACATATACACCATGGAATACTATGCAGCTACAAAAAACAATGAGTTTGTGTCCTTTGTAGGGACATGGATGAATCTGGAAACCATCATTCTCAGCAAACTGACACAAGAACATAAAATCAAACACCACATGTTCTCACTCATAGGTGCGTGTTGAACAATGAAAACATATGAACACAGGGAGGGGAGCATCACACACTGGGGTCTGTGGTGGGGAGCTAGGGGAGGGACAGCAGGGGCTGGGGAGTTGGGGAGGGATAACATGGGGAGAAATGCCAGATACAGGTGATGGGGAGGAAGGCAGCAAACCACATTGCCACATATGTACCTGTGCAACAATCCTGCATATTCTTTACATGTACCCCACAACCTAAAACACAATAAAATATATATTAAAAAAAAAAAAACTAGAAGCAAGGTTAAAGTGACAGTTGCTGGGACAAATAAAAATTAAATTTGGTTCATCAAAAAAAAAAAAAAAAAGAAATTCCTAAAGTTTCTGGTAATAAGATAGCCCTTAGTTATCCCTTAGGAATTCCCATTATCTGGACATCAATTTTGTTTTAAAATTTCTCCAGTGATGTGACTTTGCTTTTATTCAAATCTTGGCAGCCTGCCAGAGTTCAGTGGATATAAACTTGACCCTTATGAATTTAAAGACTTTCATCCCGTTAGTTTGGGTCAAAATGAGGATTCTGCCAGATGCTAACATATTTATTCCAACTCTATGCTTAGAAATTAAGGAATAACCACAGAATGGGTTTCCAGAACTGTTCTGAGTCACTCTCAGTTAAAACTCCATAAATCCTGAGTGGTGGCCTGTCAAGAGTCTTAAAACCCCTAAACATCTTGGCAGCCAACTTTTCCTCAAAACATTGTTTCTGTTTTCTTTCCTCTAAACAAACAAACAAAAATTTTCTGGATCCCTTGAGAAAGAGCACTGGAACTGTTAAGTTTGCATTTGTGATGCTATTGCTGTATCTTTTGTGGAGGAAATCAGCTTCCTCTTCTTATCAAGGATTCTAGGACTCTGAATATACCCAAATAATGCAACTACAAGTGCATCCATTATTCTCTATCATTATGACTCAAGTCAGAATTAGTAGCACTAGACATAAGTATCTGGCTTATATAGAAAAAAAAATGAGACTTTAATAAGTTATTCTTCTATTTTGATTCTAGAAGCCCTGCATGTAGCCACTATCAAAGATCCCTTTAAGTCACTCTCTTCTACATCACTTCTTTTCTTCCTACTTTAACTTAGAGTAGTGATTCCCAATCTTGTCTTGGTTCTTCAGTGTTGTCATTTGGCCTCAGTCACCCCAGTACCTACCATTCTCAGTGGACTCAGCAACTCATTTTCAAGGCAGCATCTTCCACCTTATTCCTGGTATATAAAGAGTAGTCACTGGAGTAGTTTTCAAATATGTTGACACTCTTCTCACTGATGCATTTTTAATGCCTTAGGAAAGAGAGTGCTGATGTTTCTTCTATGAGATAAAATTAGAGGATAGATGAATAAATTTTATATGCTACCTTATCTCAAACATTTTTATTTCCTTAAGTGTTCGGGTTCTATTTTCTGTGTTTTAAGAAGAAAATTTTTCATCAAAATTTTACTTAGTAAAAATTAAATATATATATATTTAGTATTGTTCACTTTGAATACAGTTTCATTCAATTAGTTATACCAAAAATTAAAACTCTCAGCTTCCAAGAATATCCACTTTTACAATTTCTTTCCTGTATTATATTTTCTTTTGGACTTGCCTAGTGCTCTCAGAATCACTTTCCCCATATATTCCCTTGATGTTTTATTGATTAGTGTTAGAAATATCTGGCAATTATTTGGTGTGCAAGGTTTTGCTACCTGGGTTGGACTTTAAAATTGATTTCTGAAGCATTCTAGGATACAATTTTGATTATGGGATTTGTGGAAATATTGGAAGGGGATGCAGAAAAAGGAAAAAGTGAATCACTGATAGTAATGTTAATTGGAATAAACATCCTGACAAAGCTGTATGTCAAATGAAATACAGCTTTGTATTTCAAAATAAATACAAACCTTGATTATGGTTTCTAGCTATTTCTGCTAATTATTTAGGCAAAACTTGTAAATAGCCTTGCATTTAAGTCTATGTCTTGATTTAAGAAATTAAATATTTCAGTGTATTATTATTTTTATTTAAAAATATTAAGCTATCTAAATTTGCTCAGACTTCCATAACAAAATACCATAACCTGATTGGTTTAAACAATAGAAATTTATTTTCTCACATTTCTGGCTGGTGGAAGTCCAAGATCAGGTTGGCAGCAAAATCAAGTGAGGACTCTGTTTCTGATTTATAGATCACTGCATTCTTGCTATGTTCTCACATAGAAGAGAGACAGAGAGAAAGCTTTCTGCTATCTCTATTTATAAGGGCACTAATATCGCAATGGGGGCCCCTATTCTCATATAAATCTGATTACTTCCCAAAGATTTCATCTCCACATACCATTATATTGGGGGGGTTAGGGCTTCAACATATTAATTTCAAGGGGACAAAATTCAGTACATTGCATAAAGCTGCAGTCCCCAAAATTTGTGGCACCAGGACCAGTTTAATGGAAGACAATTTATTTTCCACCAAGATCCTGGGTAGAGAGGGTGCATGGTTTTGAGATGAAACTGTTCCACCTCAGATCATCAGACATTAGTTAGATTCTCATAATGAGCACTAAATCACCTAGGTCCCTTGCTTGCATAGTTCACAATAGGCATCTCACTTCTGTGAGATTCTGATGCCACCACTAATCTGACAGGAGGTGGGGCACAGGCTGTAATGCTGGCTCATGGGCAGTTCACCTCCTGCTGTGCAGCCTAGCTCCTAACAGGCCACACACAGGTATCAGTCCATGGCCTTGGGGATGCAGACATCTGGTATAAGACATAATTACATACAATGTTTTCCACTGATTGTCAACCAGGAAATATTTAAATTTACCTGTAGCCTGGAAGCGTCCCCTGGTCCCACTTCGAATTGTCCCGCCTTTCTGGAGCAAACCAATGTCTTTCTCAAATGTGTTTGATTGATGTCTTTTGCCTCTGTAAAATTTATAAAACCAACCTACACCCTGGACCACTTTGGGCATATGTTCTCAGGACCTCCTGAGGGCTGTGTCATGAGCCACAGCCACTCATATTTGGCTATGAATAAATCTCTTCAAATATTTTACAGAGTTTGACTCTTTTCATAAATAAAGAAAAAAAGAGGAATTCAAATACATCACAAAGACTGATGATGGTTAAAAAGTATACTTTTAAAAGTTAAACTAACTTTAGAGGAAGTGGAAAAGAGAATAGTTTCTGCTGAGAGTTGAATTAGAGTTCAATAGAACATTCAATATCTTTCACCAACATTTTTCACATTTTGTGTTTGTGGGTGTGTGTGTGTAAAATGAAATAAAGAGGCAATAATTTCCCTAAACTTCAAAGAGACCCAGGCTGTGATTGTAAGAATAATACTGAGTTCGTGGTAGGATTGATGACAAAAAACATTAGAAACAAGACATATACTTAGACATTCTCACGTAATAATTCTGACCTCTAAGAAGAAGAGAAAGTTTTATAATTTTCCAGAGGGAAAGGACTAATTCTTTATAAATAACATGAAATTGAACTTACATGAAAATTCCAACATGAAGTTGTTAGCATAATTTGTATGGATCACAAAGAGAATCAGGTAATAACACTATAATCCTCTAAGATATTTTTGTCAAGATAAAAGAAAATATTTGCAGTTGACAATAGACATCTCATAGAAGAGAACACCAAAATAACTCCAGTGAGGGAATAATTCCAGAAAGAACTCACACAAAATCGCTAGATGATTCATAGGGGAATGCAGCAGCTATGTTTGGAGATCAAAGAGCAAAGCAAAAGCCTTTAACTGATTTCATGTGTCATGCATGTATGGGAGAAATGGGGAGGTTAAAACACTCTATAGATCTCCTCAGCTTGGTCTATTGATTCCATACAATTATTCAGATATATGTTTGATTAGATGCATAAATTAGGTACTTTCCTTTAAGAAAATATAGCCAAATTCCCAAGTTAACAAGAAAAAAAATGGAAATACATGTGTAGTTACGGAATCAACCCAATGACAACAAGTACAGTTGTAAAGAAGATACAGTAAAATAAATAGAATGGTAAAGATAAAATGAAGCACTAAATATGAATAGAATTTATTTTCCAGTTAAAGCACAATAACGTCAAACTGAGTTAATGAGCAAAATTAATTGAGATGCTGCTTATAAGAAACAAACATAAGAAAAAAATTTTTAAAGGCTAAATATAAAAGGTTATTCAAAGATATACCAGACAGATAGATGCATATCAAACAAAAGCAAAAGCGACAAAGTTAACATCAGACAAAATGAAATGTATTAGAAACACTGATCAAGAAAGAGATATAATGCACAGTGACATTAACAGTGGGATAGTCAGAAAAGTTTATATCTCAAACAACAAAGCACCCATATTTATTTTTCAGTGTCCTTAGATTCAAAGAGAATCCACTTAAGATAGCATCAGCAAAGAGGAGTTTATTAAAGGTTATTTGGTCATTTTCACAATCTCTGGGAAGGCCAGCAATAAGATTAGAGGCTGCAGAGGAACAATGCCGCCAAGAGCACCACCTAACCACAAGACCAGGCTTCATTAGCAGAAACTTATCTGTTGTCTCTACAATCATTTTATCTCTGATAGTAAAAGCTGGACTCTAGAAGCTTCACAGTTAATGTAGAAAAAAATCAATTCATTTGGTATTGTTGCACCTGAAGATACAAATGTGCAAAGTGTGGTTACCACTTTATCTTTTTTGATATACATTGAAAATGTTGTATTGAGGTTAACTTCTAAATTAGGGAGTTAACTTCTAAATCAGGGAGTAGAAAGTAGCAAAAAAAAATGTATTCAAAGGGACAAGAAAAAAAGAAATTGAAGAGGTTTGATAAATAGAAAGCATGCAAGCACAAAATTAACACAGAAAAAGTCTAAATATACCAATAATGATAATACATATGTAACTTAAATGCTCCAGCTAAAGGATAAATCTCTAAGATAGGATATAGTATCAACCTATACACTGTTTAAAAGGGAGAGTTCTAAATTCTAATGATACAGAATGGATGAAAGCAGAACATAGAAGGCTGTGTGTCAAAAGTTGTAGCCTAAGGAAAGGTTGGCCACCTTGAACACCTGTTCCGCACCACACTGAAACACCTCAGCCTCACTTTCCTGAGTCATGGCCATACGTTCTTCTGTAGCTACTGTGGATGATGACCGTCTCTAACCAACCGCATGAAGGCAGTAATGATGTCTCCTCATTTCACATGTGTGCCACAAACCTCTTAAATTTTTCCCACAGAGTGTCCCTGTCAAAGTGTGAGACATTTGCTCACTAAAGGTCTAAATGTGAAAAAAACCTCATAACAGTTGTCTAATAACCAGAAAAACATCAGACATATCAGACAAATTGCAATTGAAGGGCATCTTATAACACATCTGAAAATGTATTTTTCACAAATGTCAAGGTCATCAAAAACGAGTAAAGTCTGCAAAATGGCATATCCAAGAGAAACCTAAGGAGACATAACAACTAAGTGTAAAGTGATATGGGATCCTAGAACAGAATGAGGCATTACGTAAAACGAGGAGATCTGCATATGATAAACTTTAGTTAATAATATATTAATATTGGTTTATTAATTGTAAGAAATATACCATACTAATGTAAGGCATTAGTACTAGCAGAAACTGTATACATGGTGAGGGGATAGATGAGAACTATATGGTTAATTGCTCTGTACACATAAAACTGTTCCAAAAGTAAAGTATATAAATTTATAAAAAAATTAACATCAATATCTTCAAATTTTGTCACTATTTACTAGAAAAAGTATTTAGAAAATGTGATAGAAATATGACATTTACATTAGTTTGTAATGCATTAAGCATCCACCAGTAAATCTATCAAAAGCTATGTAATACTTTTTTATGGAGAATTGAGATTATTTATAAAAAAAACCTTTATAAGGTACCATATACATGAATTAGATGGCTTAATATAAGAAAAATGTTGAATTTTTTCAAATTGATCTATCAATTTATTGGAATTCTAGTAAAACAAAAGGTCAACAAGGGTGTGGTGTTTGTGTGTACCTGCATGTGAGTGTGCACATGCATGTGTGCATGAGACTATGGGTATAATTTCTTCAGATAATTCTCTACTAACATGGAAGTTAAAAGCCCAAGAGTGAAGAATATAAACTGTGAAGACATCCCTTAGAAGGTACGACATACAATTATGAAACTATGGTACTTAAGAGTGAGATAGTGACACAAGAATAGACACGTAAGACTTAAGGAAACATAAGAAGGAGTCCAAAAATACAGTCCAGAATTTTAACATTGTAGATTATAGGAAAAAGTTGGATACTTCAGTGAGTCATGCTGAAAAAACTGGTATCCGTATTTATAAATAAAATGAAATTCAACTACTACCTCACACAAAAATTCTTATACTGACATTTTTAATCAATCCAGCTGAATTATAGATATTCATAACTAAAGTCAAACAACTATAGAAGAAATAAAGAAAGCTAAAGATAAGATGTCACATTTTATGGTATAATTTGTTAACCAACATACACAATGTAAACTGTAAAGGAAAAGACTAACAAATCAATGTCTTTCAAAATTAACAATGTCTGTTAACCAAATGGTCATGGACAGATCCTCAAAACAAGCAGCACAAGAATGGGAAATGTTTGCAAGATGGAGGAATGACATACAGCAATGGAGGAATGATATGCAAGATACACAGAAAAATCTATAAGAAATGTTCAGAATTACTAAACACAACGTAGTAGAAAAGTAAGCAAACAAAACAGGTTAGAAAAGTAGGAAGCATCAAATGGCCAGGGAACAATGTTTAACTTTAGTAATATGAATAAATCCCCAGAATCATCATGCTGAGCAAAAGATTTAAGTTATATAAGCATTCATAAAATAAATAGTTTATATGAACCAGGAATACATTAATATATGTGTATTCTCTATATATCCATATATGTATATCCATTATATGTACACACACACATATATTTATATATATATAAAATGTTTTTTCTCTTTTTAAAAAAGGGAAGGAAATGAATGGAACTAAAAATAAAATTATATTTTTTTATGGGTGTAATAGGGAGTTGGATGAATAAGAAGAAACAAACTGGATAGTTCATTTTATTAGTCAGGCTTTGTAATTAATTATTGTTCTCACATATATCATCTATTAAAAAATATAGTAAAAAAATTTCTAGCTTATGCATTCCAAATAATCTACTAAGATCATGAGTGAAATGATGGTTCAACATCAGCAAATATACAAATAGAGAAAAAATATGCTTATAGTAATGCATGCTGAGAAGGTAAAAGCTGAAGTCCAGTAGATACTAAGAAACACTTAAAATAAAAATTTTTTTATAATTAATAAAGGTGATGAGACTAGTTTCTGAAAATCAACACTAATGATTTTGCTATATGTTAAAACACTAAACCTATTTTAATAAAATAAAAAATAAGAATATATGACAATGAATTCCAAATAAATTAAACAATAAATGTAAAAGAAAGTTAAAGTAAATGTAAGAGAAGAATATTTTCATTAAATTAATAAGCTGAGAAATAAATGGCATGTCAATTTTTATGAAAATGAAACTTTCTTTAGAACATTTTTAGAATCGTTTCTAGAAAAATGTAGATAATATTTTTGATTATATATATATTTCCAATACTTGTAAAGATTCATAAATTGTTTTAGATAATTCAATTACAAAGAATATTTTAAAATGAAAGAAAAGTTTATGTAAAATAATTCAAATGGCAAAAACATATGAAAATAAGTTAACGTTCACTAATAAGTAGTTGTTTGTATTAATTCCCACAATGCCTCATCCCTAATATTAATTCTGTGGTTTTATCTTTTTTTGTTTCATCTTTAAAATTTTAGCAATTTCAATAAAATCTTAAGAGTTTATATCAGTTATCACAAAGTAGAAAGACAAGCAAAATTTGATTTGGTATAATTTAAACTACCTGACCCGTTAACATTATAATACACTTTTAAAAATAACCAAAGTGATCAAGTTTTGAGATAATTTAGCACTACTCTAACCCTCCCATCATGTATGTCTTGAAGGTATTACTAGAAGTAAATTTGTTTATGACAACTGTGTTTTATGAGTTTAGAAGACTGTTTCGGATAAAGTAAGGTTGCACAAAAAATAATTTTAGTTTTTCGGGGTGTGTGTGTGTGTGTGTATGTATGCATGTGTAATTACACTGGTTGTGGTGTATAGTCTATGATTCTACGCTTTGTATTTTTGGTTCGTCATAGTTTTTAAGTAAAAATGGAAAATGGTATCCTGAAAGAGCACAGAATTTAAGGGGTGATAAGCGCTGAAAGTTCTATTGCCAAATTGCAGACAATGAGGAAAAGAAAATAAAAGCACTTAAGTTTAGGGCAAATAAATAATCTAATAGAATGATAAACGTTCAGCTAGCTGAAGACACTACATAGTAATGCAGGGCTGGGAATCAGAGTGGCACATCTCTAAGTTAGTTATAGGTACCCAGTTGAGATCTGTGGGAGGAGGAGCCCACTGGGAAAAAGGATATGCATGTTTAATAAAATGCAATAAAGGTGAAACTTAACTCTCCTGTTGTCTTCATCTAATTAATATCTTTTTTTATTCTCAGTGAAACAACGTTTTTTAAAATGTATTTTTAAAAGACATCATAGTTTCACTCAACCTATTAATAGCTACCAGTACAGGTAAGAAAGCCAAACATACAAATCAGACCAACAAAAATATGAAGCAGAACTTTAGTACTTAATACAGCAACTAAAACACAGGGAATGGGAACGCAAGATAAGTATCTTAACAAGAATGAAAATGGCAGCTGGAAGGGCAGGGAATTGGAAATAGAAGCAAACAGAATTTGCATGGATATTAAAGCATCTTTGTCAGGAAAGAGATGGAGAATGGTGTTGCTTTTTTTTTTTCCCCGTTCAAAATATAACAAATAAATAGGTAGGTCTTTTGGGTAACCCTAAAGTTTTATTAAATCACATTATGATATTTCCGTCTATATTGCTATCAAGCCCCTGAAGGAGACAACGTCTAATGAACAGGAGCTGGAAGCCAAACTTCTCCCTCAGTAACCTGAAGGAAGGAGCATCTAGACCCAAAAGAGGCTCTGAGCATATCTAAAGAATGCTATATAGACACTTTATATTAAGGCTCATTGTGACATAATTTACATACAAAAAATTCACCACTTTTAGTTGGATAGTTCTGGGAGTTTTAACAGACGTCGATATGGTACATGTAAACACCATTTCCATTCCCATCGACCTAACAAACTCCTATTTTCTTTTTTGTAGTCAAATTATCTCCCGAAACACTACACTCTCTCAATCACAGAGTATTCTAGCCGTATGATTTTGGCTTTTAAGAAAAGTCACATAAATGGATTCATACATTTTGTATCATTTGCATATGGCTTCTTTTACTTTGCACAGTTTTTTAACTTCATTCCTATTTTTGCATGTATTTTTTCCTTTTTTAAAAAATTGCTGAGTAATATTCCATTGTACACATGTACCACAGTTTATCTATTTACCAGATGATGAACATTTGGACGGTTTCCACTTTGGGACTCCTAAAATAAAGGTGCTATAATTATTTGTATATTGGTTATTTCATGGCATCTGTTGCATTTGTTTTTGGTAAAAATCTAAACTTGATATCGGTAAGTCCATAGGTAAGCAAATGCTGTCTTCTCGAGAGACATCTACATTGTTTTCCAAAGTAGCTGAACAATGTGGTTCATTATCACCAGTAATGTAGAGTTCTAGCTTCTCCAGAACTTCAGCCATTTTTTTTTGAATTTTAAAATGTAGTCATAGTACTTACATTGTAAGATTTTATGGCGATTTTAGTTGTATTTTCCTTATAATAAATAATGAGTATATTCTCATGTATGTATTTGCATTTTTACATCTTATGTGGTAAACTGTAACAATTTGCCCATTTTTTCCTTTTGAGTTGATAAGGTATATTTATTGAAGTATATTAGTTCTTTATTCAATATGTGCTTTTGCAAATGATTTTCCCATTCTATGGCTAGCCTTTTGATTTTCTTCATAATATCTTTCAAAGAGCAGATCTTTGTAACTTGGCTGATATTTAATTTATCAATATTTCTTTTATGGCTTGAGATTCTTACATCTAGTAACCCTTTGCCTAGCCAAAGATTATGCAACATTTCTTCTGTATTTTATTTTTGACTTCCTATAATTTTAATTTGTTCTACATTTCTATCTTGGATTTATTTTGAATTGAATGTTTTCTACAGTGTGATGACATTAGAACCTTCTTTCCCTCCATCCCTCCATTCCTTTCTCTCTTCTCTTCCTTTTTTCTTTCTTTCTACCTGTCATGGAGCCTGGATGAAGTGCAGTGGTGTGATTCTAGCTCTCTGTAACCTTGAACTTCTGGGCTCATGTGATCTTCCTGCCTCAGCCTCTCAAGTAGCTGGAACTACAGGCATCCACCACCATACCTTGCTTAAAATGTTTTAATATGGTTATGCAATTAATTCAGTACAATCATTGGAAAAGATTACTGTTCTCTATTGAATCTGCTTAGCACTTCCATTAAAAATCAACTGAGCATATATGTGTGAGTCTCTTTTCTAAACTTTCTAGTTGATTTTATTACTATGTCTACCTTAGGACAATACTACTATGTCTTAAATGTATTTTTGTGTTGTGTGGATATAATTAATACCTTTTTTTAAAGACATTTGTCCTCCAGCTAAGTTTATTTTTAAACCTTTTGTAGATTCTAGATCCTTTACTTTCCCTTATGCATATTAGAATTAGTTTGTCAATTTCTATAAAAATACCTGGTTAGATTTTGGTTGGCATTGTGTTGAATCTTTCAAGCTGTGGAAATAGTAAATTTCCCCAATAATAGTATTCTATTATTTTCTTAATCAATAATTTATAATTTTTAGCATTAATGTCCATAACATCTTGTTAGTTTATCTAAAAAATTTTCATCCTTTAATAATGTTATAATTCATATTTTTTAAATTTCAGCTTCAAATTATTCATTTGTAGACTATAGAAATACAGTTGATTTTTTTATTGACCTTGGATTTTGCAACATTAATACACTTATGTATTGTTTTTAATAGCTTTTTTGAAAATACCTTGTTACTTTTCTAAGTTAACAATCATGATAGTAGCAAATAAAACCATTTATGCTCTTCCCTTCTGACTTTTCTGCCCTTTACATCTTTTTCCATCTCTATTGCAGTGGCCATATCTTATCTCAAACACAATATTAAATATAACTGGTAAAAGTAGACATCCTGGCTTTGTCTTTTCCCCAATATCAGGAAGAAGGCACTTAGTCCATTAACTTTACTAGGCATAATGCTAGTTGCAACTTTTTAGAAGATTCCCTTTACCAGGCTAAGGAATTTCAGTTATGCTCTTGTTTGCTGAGCATTTGTAGCTTATTCATCATATTTTGTTTTTATTTATATATAATTAGTCTTTCTTTAAATTTAAAAAATTCTTAGCTGTTTCCTCCACGAATCTTTTTTCCTAGATTTTTCTCTCTCCTCCTTCATAGAATTCAGTGGAAAGTATAATATACCACTTATATAATCCCACAGCACTTTATTTTTTCACTTTTTTAATTCAAGTTAAATAACAAGCATAACCTGCCTTCATGTTCATTATTCAGTCTGTTCTCTAACAAAAGTCCCCTTCTTCATGCAGTTTTCTATCTTTTTTATTTAGATCCTTTGACACACATACCATAGTTATTTTAATGTTCCTATCTAATAGTTTCAAAATAGAGAGAATCTCGGGGTATGGTTTTATTCTTGTCATTTTTATTAGATTCTGGACATTGTATTTAGAATAGTAAAGATTGAGATAAGTAGTATTTATACCTGGAAACTGGCATCACTCTCATTCTGTGTGCAAAATGAGGTCCTTGTAGTCAGTATTGTAGGTGATTTTTGGAATTGTTATAGTTACCTTCAGGACACCTAAGTCTTTACATTTCTGCATGGGTGGACGACTGCATGGGTGGACTGCATGGTATAATGCTTAGGGTGAGGCCTGGGTTCCATAATATTTTCTTGAGAGTTCCAGTCTTATCCTCAGCTTCCAGCTGCCCCTGCCCAGCACTAGCTTGCATTTGCTTACTACTTTGTTCCAGGTACATAGAGGAAGTGTTCTTGCTGGGTTCTACAGGCCCAGTCTCAATCTTAAAAAGATGCTATGTGTGAGCCTAAGCAATCAAAATTATAAATACAGAGAAATGTATCTTCCTCCCCTTTATTTCAAAGTCTGTCTTGTGTTAAGAAAAGAAATGGCTTAAAAGGGGAAGGGTTTTCTGCCTTTCACACAGCAGTAGTTGACGGTTTCTTTCTTCTTTTTCTTTTCCTTTTTTTCTTTTTTTGAGACAGAATGTCACTCTATCTCCCAGGCTGGAGTTCAGTGGTGTGATCTCGGCTCACTGCAACCCCAGCCTCCTGGGTTCCAATGATGCTCCTACCTCACACTCCCAACAGCTGGGACTACAGGTGCCCACCACCACGCCCGGCTAATTTCTGTGTTTTTAGTAGAGATGGGGTTTCACTATGTTGGCCAGACTGGTCTTGAACTCCTGACCTCAGGTGATCCACCTGCCTGAGCCTCCCAAAGTGCTGGGATTACAGGAATGAGCCACGCACTGGACAGTGGTAGACGTTTTTGTGTGTCATAAAGAATCCTGTGCTCATAGTTTGTCCCCAGTGACAGGCACCATTATCTCCTCTTCGCCTCCTCGAAAAGCCTGGGCCTTGGGAGTTGGACTGTTTTCTGTCCCTTCCCCACTGGTTTAAAATTCTTGCTTAGTATAGAGGAGGATGAAAGGAATAGGTGGGATTATGGTTCTGTGTGTCACTAAAGGGAACTCTCTCTAGACTTCTCTCTGTCCCAAACTTCCTCTTGAATACTTGGTAGAAAAATAGCTCATGAGCGAATACAGATACCTCTTGGATTTGGGACTCACAGTTATTCAAAACTGTCTTATTAGCCCATATTTACTCATTTTCAAAAACTAATTAAAATTGTGGCTGTTTGCTTCTTACTTACTTTGATAGTGGCCAGCTCTCTTGTGCTCTCCCACCAAGGAGAGCTCTCTCCTCCAGACATTCATCGCTCTTTATGATTTGGTTCAACTGACTGCCTTGTGAACCCAACTATCAAATGAACTTAGGTTTGGAGGGCTGACCAGAGGTATTGCTTTAGGTTAAATAACAAAGAGATATGAAAGTCAGAGCCTCCATGTAAATTTTTATCATTAAAATTCCACTGTTTTTGGTGTATGTTATGCTTTTTTCATTAGATTCATTATCAAGTATTTGTGTCATTTGACGTATTTTCACTTATGTATAATATATATGTATATGACATTTACAAATTATTTATATAGCATATTTTTGCTGTAATATTAGAAATTCATTTATATGATATTTACATATTATTTATATATAGCATACTTTTGCTATAATAATGTTAAAATTCATTTAATTTTGCAGATTACCATTGCTATATCAACATTGTTAAACTTAGTTATACAATTAAAATTGTCTATAGAATATGTTGGATGTTTTTACATATACTTGGTAGATTTTTTAATGATGATTCACAGCCCCTCTATTTAAGAGAAATGTATTTCTTGACCTGTAGACTTCCTTTGAAGTAAAACTATAACAGCAACAGCCTAGGTTGTGCTGCAGTAGTGAAAATTTTGGTAAAGTTGTTGCCTGAGATAATCTGAAAGGTAGAAAAAAACCAAAAATGTCTGTGGCTTTATGAATGGGAATTTGTAATTAACCTGTTTGCCATGACCTATAAGAAAGAAACTGATTAAAAAATAAAAGAGAAAGAAAGAAAATCATGAATTTTCTCGTGGATAGAGTATGAGCAAGATTCTCTTGTGGTTTTCTACATTTCAAGCAAAATGAGACTCTATACTGAAGCATTTTCATGTAAATTTCAGATAATAGAACAGGAAAAAATTTTGAGTTCTAAAATCTCTATGCTGTCCTGGTGTAGTGGCTCATGCCTATAATCCCAATATTTTTCTAGGCCAAGACAGGAGGATTGCTTGAGCCTAGGAGTTTGAGACCAGCCTGGCAAATATTGTTAGACCCTATGTGTGCCCAAAATTAAAAAAAAAAAAATAGCCAGGCATGATGAAGCATGCCCTGTAGTCTCAACTACTTGAGAGGCTGAGGCGGGAGGATCACTTGAGCCTGTGAAGTTGAGGTTGCAGTGAGCTGTTATGGTACCATTCCACTCCAGCCTGTCTCAAATAATAAAGTAAAATAAAAATAAAAATCCCTATGCTATTTATTTATTTTGTGACTTGTGTTTCAAGTCAGTGACTGTCTTTTTTACCGATGTTAGAGGTGAAGCATGACTGGAATGTTTTCTAAGTTAAAAGAGTTGAGCAGCTTGAATCCTGCACATCTAGAAATGACTTGCAAATACTCATTAGGTCTATAACTTCCAAAGATAATAAGGAATGTTTTCGAGATACCTCTTACTATCCTGATTGTCACATAAGATCTTGAGTTTTCAGCTGCGAATTTCTCTTTTTAACTTTTTATTGTGATAAAAAACACATATAATGAGATCTATTTGTCTAACAAAGCTTTAAATGTACAGTACAATAGGATTATCTCTAAGCACAATATTGTATGGCAGATCTTAGGACTTTTTCATCTTGCAGGACTGAAACTCTATACTCTCTGAACACAACTGCTCACCCCCCCATACCACTCCCCTGCCAGTCCCTGGCAGCCACCATTCTACTTTCGTATTTTTGTAATGTTGACAACTTCAGATACTTCACATGGTGTAGCAATGCAATATCTGTCCTTCTATGACTTGTTCACTTTACAAAATGCCTTCAACATTAATAAACCTTGAGGTCATTATTTTTAACTTTTGCTCCCAATCTCTTATTCTAGCATTACCAAAGTACTCATTGTAGTAGTCCATTCTTGCATTGTGAAAAAGAAATACCCGAGGTTGAGTAACTTATAAAGAAAAGAGGTTTAATTTGTTCACAGTAATGCAGGCTGTACAGGAAGCTTGGTGCCAGCATCTGCTCAGCTTCTGAGAAGGCTTCAGGGTGCTTTACTTATGGCAGAAGGGGAAGTGGGAGCAGGCACATCGCATGGATCAACCAGGAGCAAAAGAGAGGCGGCAAGCACACTTTTAAACAACCAGACCTCCTGCAAACTAACTCCCTCACTATTTTGAGGTCATACCCAGCCATGAGGGATCCACCCCCATGACCCAAACACCTCCCACCAGGCCCCACTTCCCACACTGGGGATTACATTTCAACTTCAGAGTTGGACAGGGACAAATATGCAAACTATATCACCCATCTATCTTACATTAGGGAAATTTGGCATATTTAGGCTAAATATTGTTTGCAGCATTAGAAGTTAAATAAAACCTCAAAGACAAATCCATTCTTGTCTCTTTGATCATGTCACATCTTTTTAAAAGTAAATCTTCATATTGGGTCTTATATCAAACAGTCTTAAAGTGAGCAATGCCACAATAAGAAAATGACAAAACTGAAAATAGTTATTAAGTATCTCTGCAAGGTTAAATCCCAGAGCAGAACTTGCAGGAAATTGCAACAGCAGTTAAATTGGTGGCAAAAAACGAAATGAAGTCAGTGAGTTGGGGACAGAATATGGAAAGAGAAAAATCTAAACTTCTAAATAATTGACGTTGATAGCATCAAAATGCATCACATGTGGAAATAATTATGGTTAAAATTCATTGATCAGACATTATCACCTGTTTCACATTACTGATTCTTCCAAATAAACGTGTACCTGATGTTAGTGTGATATGATAGAAAAGGAACAAGATTCAGAGTCATCGCCATAATTTATATTCTGTATTCAATTGTCAAATGACTTTAGATCAACTATTGAAGCCCCAAATCCTGGTTATTCATCTCTAGAATCAGCAATAACATCTAGCTTCTAAAGTTTTGAAATTTAAAGAAATCAATGCATATAGAACATCTAGTCCAGTTCCAATCACATAGGAACTACCAACTTTCACTTCTTTAATCTTACAAAAGTTTTCAAAGGTCTTTTGCGATGCTTTATTCTTCCACCTGCTTTTTCAGTGGAGAGGCACCTAGCACAGATTCTCCTCTGGATAGCTCTGGGTCATCATATACACCCTTCCTTCTTTGAAGTCCTCTATCAATTACTGTCAATAAAATTCAAGTAGCAATTAATCACTGCCTACCTTGTGACATCTCTTCTCTTGTGGTCTTGCACTGCTAATCAGCCGCTTGAGTTTTAAATTAACTCTTGATGACTTTCTCTATTAGTTTGTAAGCACCTTATCAGCTGAGGTTTTCTTTAAGGTTTTTTCTTTCAACAATGTTTTAGCGAACATAGTAAAAGGAAAAGTTGTTGCTGCTACTTTTTTAAAAACTAAAGCTTGCTTATGTAAATATATTTTAAATAAGATACTTAGGGGCTCCAAATTCATACAGGATGGTTTGTCCCTGCACCAAATGGTCCTATCAAACCACTTTTTTTTTTTTGAGACAGTGTTTTGCTCTTTTTGTCTAGGCTGGAGTGAAATGGTGCAATCTGGGTTCACTGCAAGACCTCTGCCTCCCAGGTCTAAGAGATTTTCCTGTCTCAGCCTCCAGTGTAGCTGAGATTACAAATGTGCACTATCACTACTGGCTAATTTTTTAATTTTTTTTAATAGAGATGGGGTTTTACCATGTTGGTCAATCTGCTCTCAAACTCCTGACCTCAAGTGATCCACACACCTCGGCCACCCAAAGTGCTGGGTTTACAGGTGTGAGCCACCGTTCCTGGCCTAAACTATTATTTTTGATTGCTATTTTAAAATTTAATAATTTTTTTCTCTTTAATGTGTCTTCCTCAAGTAGTCCATCTCACCCAGCATCAGGGTTTCTAAAATGTGTTTTATTACTACAAATCAGCTCTCATATCAGTGCATTTCCTTTATTATATCTTGAAGCTAATCAATTCTGATGACCTGAAGAGTCCACCAATCAAACAAGTGGATATGCTTTGTAAAAACAGTTATGCTTGGCTGGACGCAGTGGATCCCACCTATAATCCCAGCACTTTGGGAGGTCAAGGCTCACAGATCATGAGGTCAAGAGATCAAGACCATCCTGGCTAACAGGGTGAAACCCCATCTCTACTAAAAAAAAAAAAAAAAAGAAAGAAGAAAGAAATTAGTCTGGCATGCCTGTAGTCCCAGCTGCTTGGAAGGCTGAGGCAGGAGAGCGGCTTGAACCTGGGAGGTAGAGGTTGCAGTGAGCTGAGATCCTGCCACTGCACCCCAGCCTGGGCAACAGAGCAAGACTCTGCTCATATATATTGGGGCCATATGTTGTAACTCTTTTTTCTAAGTGAGATTTACCTCGTTTTTCAAAATGTAGTGCTTTGGTAGTTGTACTGAATCATTTGAGAGAATTGTTAAAAATATAGATTTCTGCCATAAATAGATATTCTGATTAAGGAAATAATATAGTTGTGATTGCCAACTAAGGAATCACAGATGATCTAAAGTTCAAAAAAAATTATGAACTTAGCAATTTATTGTGCCAAACAACCTTTCCCTCTTTACCTTCCTAGATTATATGCTACTTCTTGATGCATTTTTTCTTTTTTTTTTCCTTTTATTTTTATTTTTTGAGAAGAAGTCTCCCTCTGTCGCCCAGGCTGGAGTGTAGTGGTGCGATCTCGGCTCACCACAATATCCGCCTCCTGGGTCCAAGCAATTCTCCTGCCTCAGCCTCCAGAGTAGCTGGGACCACAGGGGCGTTGCACCATGCCAGGCTAATTTTTTTGTATTTTTAGTAGGGGTGGGTTTCACGGTGTTAGCTAGGATGGTCTGGATCTCCTGAGCTCGTGACCCACCTGCCTCCGCCTCCCAAAGTGCTGGGATTATAGGTATGAGCCACCGCACCTGGCGACACACCTTTAATTTCTTTATACTTTTTATTTTTGTTCATTTTTAATTTTTGTTTCTTTATTCTACATATATTTATTGATATCTATTTCTGTCCCTTGATAATGATCTTTTCCATAGTTCATACTCACTCTTTCTGCCATAAATGTGTTACAGGTAAGCACGTGCACACACACACACACAGCTTTTTAAAATCTTAACTATACACAGGTTTTAAGGCAAGGGCTTCATATTTATCTATAATTCTATTCAAGTCTCACAAATATTCTATTACTGAGGGGAATTCAGAAAATATGGAAACAGAGATAGGTAAAATAAAGTAAGTTATATAGCTGGAATTTATCAGACAAAATTTTAAACTCAAGATCTTCTATGGCCAGAGACATACTACTGTTAACCTCCTCAGAGAGAGATTAAGGACTTCCAGAATTTCTTCTTTAGATATTATGAGCAATGCCTAAATAATCATTTATGTTTATGACATCATTTGCTAAAGAGTAAATTGATGTGTCTTGGCAAAGAACATAGTGTTATCTGGTTCTAACAGCTTCATTCCTATAAAGTTGATATGAATAGCAACAAAAATTCTTTGAAAAAGCTAACTCAGTTGCTAAAAAATTTCTACATACAAAAATGAAACAAGTATTTGGATTTAGTATGTATTTGTTATTGATCTTGTATTTTTCTGTCACTTTTTATTAAAATACTGTATGTTTATTAACGTGGTGATGATAATGTAGCAAATCCACTGTGATGAGTAGATGTAGGTCTTGTCCATTTTACTCATCTTTCTCTCAGAAAAATAATTCCCTTTAAAGTTGATGTATAGGCAAAACAGGTTAAGGAGATGAGACATGAAGGAAATTTAGGGGAATTCTGAGAGTCATTTGCTTTGACAGCCAAATCGAATACTGGACATTAATATAAATTGTGTTCTAACATGACTGAACAATGAAAGATTTAAACACACACACACATAGATGGAGAATGAGAGAGGATATATATATATTTGCACACTTCCTGCCTATTAAAAGAAAACTCAGATGACCTCTCCTCATATTTTTGCCTAACCAACTCTTTCCCATCCTTCAAGAAACTTCTCAGCAGTTAAATGTCCACCATTTTTTACTGGATTTTCAAAATCCCCAAGTTTTTTTCTCCCATGAGCCTGATACATTTATTTGCAGATATATTTGCAGTCATCGTTTACCTACCATTTAAGACAGTGGCTGATATAGGCCTTCTTAGCATCAGTTATTGTCAATTATACTTGACCAGCATTAGATTGAATCATCACTCTGATTTTCATCTGCTTGAGTGTAAACTCCCAGAGGATGGGGACTTTCTGATTTCACTAAAAATAATGTACATAGTGGACATTGCTAACTATCTGTTGAAAATGTACTAATAAAAGATGACAACAGTAAACACTTGGGACCACTAGGAAGGGGAAGTCAGGAGGAAAGCAACAGTATAAAACTATTAGATACTGTGCTACAACTTGGGTGATGGGGTTATTTATATTCCAATCTCAGCATCACGCAATATACCATGTAACATATCTGCAAATGTACCCCAAATCTAAAATAAAAGTTGAATTTTTAAAAATGAGGAATAGGAAAATACTATACAAAATAAATTTTAAAGCAGTGGGAATAGTGTCTGTCACTTACACTATCATGATGTTATACATGCACACATATATGTTTAATAAATAAATTATATATTAGGTAAATAAAGTATTGCAATTATTATATAAAGTTCAAAGTAATAAAATATTTTCTTAATGCAAATAAGAAATACATGTCTTCCCTTATGTAAAATGTAGCACATGGTGTTTAATCATGAGTACTACTTCAAATTATTTTTCTATGAGCATGCACTAAGAAAACATAAATTTAAGATAAAATACTATTTTGCTTGGCAAAGTCAAACTCATGTTAAAACATAGAAGTTTAATTTGACAGGCAAAAACTGTTTTCATGTTTTGAGTTCTTTAACTTTTTTAAATAAATAATAAACATATATTTTCTGATTGAGGCTTGTACTACTTACTGAGAAATAACATTATGAGTGTGGATAACTGTTTTCTCACTAAGAAGACAGATGTAATTACCTCTATATGTCCTTTTATAAAACACAGTTTTCTGTATTACTAGGGTCATCCTGAAATAGCAAACAAATCTGATCAAATAAATGTGTCTATTGTATTCATAGACCGTCTTGAGGCACATTAACATAATTATTACCAACTTTATGCTCATCACTGATTTCTTACATTTAATATTACTAATGCTTCCCATCTTTAACCACTGAACTCTAGTGGATCTTAAAATATAAAACTGAGGATAAAAACAATGTAAAACTATAGATTAATCAAAATAACTTTGAGTGACAAACTATTATGAGCCGTATGTGACATTAAATAGGCATATTTAATAGATGGAGTAAGAAGTTCCAGGATCTTGAACAAAAATAAATGAATGGTTGATGTGTCCCAGTTTAATTGCCCCAATCCATATATATCTTGTCCTTTGTGGATATGTTAATGTCAGACCCCATTATCAATAGTTATCTGTTGAACACTTAATATTGTGCATGTTAGTGATCCCTGAATAAGATTTCAAAGCAAACAGTGTTTTGGAGTTACAGTATTCCTTTGGTCACCAGACCATTCCTTAATGCTGTTGAACCTTAGGCTTCCTATATGTAATAGTCACTGACACAATGTGTTTGTAACATAATTTGAAATTTTGGCATGCAGTGACTTAAAATATAACTGTTGGATTGAGTTTAGCTACAGGTTTTAGACAGATTGGTGCATTGTTTTTGATTAGAAAATGTTCCCACACTTAGCCCTTCACCTTTGCCTACTCAATGCTAGCAATATGAGTCAGATAAAGGTTGGGGAAGAGGGAATTAAGGCCAATTTGAGAGACATTTAATTATTTGATTAAACAGAGGAAATTGATTCCTAGTCATTTAAAAAATTTTCTACCTTACTAGAAACTAAACAAGTGAATCATCCTCCATGTGTAGCCAGGGACCTCAAGAAGAGAGGTTAAAAGTGATTTTAGGCAGAACTTCTTAGAATGGTTGAATTAAAGCCCTATTAGAGACTAAATATGAGACTTGTGTCTCCCCGCAAGTGTTGGGGGTAAATTATCTTCCATATCATGTGAATGGTTGCAGCAGATTGGGAAGCCTCTCCAGGATATTAACAAACAAATTTGGTGGGATGCAATTGATCTGTAATCTCAGCTCTTTGAGAGAGATCTGAGGAAGGAGGATTGCTTGAGCCCAGGAGTTCCAGAACAGCCTGGCCAACACAGCAAGGTCTACTAAAAATAATAAAAATTAGCCAGGTGTGGTGATGTGTGCCTGTAGTCACAGCCGTTTGAGAAGCTGAATGGGAGGACTGCTTGAGCCAAGAAAGCAGAAACTGCAGTGAGCTGTGATTGTACCACTGCACTTCAGCCTGGGCAACAGAGCTAGACCCTGTCACACACACAGGATGGATTTCCTACTTTGCTAATCCCCTGAGCTCAGTTACAGGATAAACTAGTAACTTGTTTGCTGGCAAAGTCTCCTTGATGCTTTGTCAAGATTAGGGTTAGGATTTAGAAGTCAGCTTCTTCCAAGGGCAATTACAGATTTATATGCTTTTTATTTATTTGTATTCCATGCAACTATTTCTGTAAGTGAAAAAAAAAATGCTTGTTGGTAAAAATAAAATTACTTGGTCTAGTCCAGTGTTCACACTATCTTTATGTTTTGGAAGCTTATGGAGTGCTGGGAACTGAATTTTAAACCGAATCTGACAAATGGTCAAGAATCAAGGCCTTTAGCAGGAAATACAGATAATATAAAATTAGAGTCTGGACCAAGGTTTCTCCAGGAAACCTTTAAGCAGAACAGTTATATTATATTCTAGCATGAAGAAAGCATGGTCTCACGTGGAAATCCAGACAAATAAAAAGATCAGAAGTAATTTGGAAGAAGACTATTTATATTGTAATTATTGGAGAAAGTTGTTTATAAGGTGGAACTTAGAGTAATACAGTTAACATAACAAAGATAATCAAACATGCCTTGCCTCACTGTCTGAGACATGACAAAAATTTTTCCAGAAACAAAAATGAATGTCAATATCGCATATTAACACGTATACCTCAGAACCATTTAGTCTTAAAGCTTTGTTTCTGATCACTTAGGGACTTATGAACACCTAAAGTCCTATCTCTCCCCAGCATCTTAAAGAGTCGAAAGAAATATTATCTCCAATTGTCATCAATCTACAGAGAATTGTTCTTTGAGAAGTTATTTTAGCCCAATCCCCACCTCACATTTTAATAAATTCAGACAAGCTATGGCTGGAACATGATAGAGATTCTATTGAAAGCAGGCAAAAGAACTACAAAAAGAATAAATTTATTTATCCAATGTTCAGTGTGTTCAAAAATGGGTACAAAAAGCAAGATTGTTGTTTCTAGGGTAGTGACAAGCAAAAGCCATAAAATAGTCAAGAGGAGTTAGAGAAGAGGGAGAATGTGTGATAAATAATCAGTATTGATTTTAATCCATAGAAGTAATTATTTTGGAATCAATAATTGGACTGCATGAGGGAGCAGGACTGTTACAGTCCAATTGTGACTCTGAAAACTTCAGATTAGTCACAAGTAATTCAAACTCAATTAACTGCATAGTCATCACATTGGAGATTTTCCAGTTTTAATGGTCACAAAGATATCAGTTGTAGGCTGGACAATGAGAAAAATGGAGAAGAGACAGTGGCAATGGGAAAATCAGCTTTCATGTGTTAAATCAGAGGTAATAATTAAAGAAGAAAAATCTTTCAATGATACTCTATCAAACTGAATAGAAAGAGGATGTGCCAGACTGAAATACAACAAACTCAAACTACTAAACTTAGTGAAATAACTTGGATATCTGAAACAATAGGTGATTGCGCTTTAAAAATAGCAATTAAAACTGTAGAAAATATTGTGAGTTCCTTTTACACTTTTTATCATGAAGTGTTAACAGATACATCTGCATTCATTTCTATCCAAGGAACTCACTGTCTTTTGTGTCCTCTGCCAAGTGTACACAGGCTTTCAGGATCATGGTCAGACATGGGCATCTATTTTTGCTTAAGTGAACCTTCTTCAACCACTAAAAGTGAATGTGATATGTCCTGCACTCACTCCAGACTTTTTAACCATATATCCATTTTACACATACACTACAAAAATAATTACATCCAATTTTTCCCTGAAATGTCTAGAATTAATATAAGCATTGCTTCTAGATATGTTATAGATATTTCAGACAAACTGAATATTTTCAATAAGACAAATATTTAGAAGTCCAGATATCCAGTGCTTTAAGTGGATATCCGTCACTTATGTTGATTTTGTAGGCATCTTTGTATAGCATAACCTCACTCATAGTTCAAGGCCCTGCTCTGATCCTGAGCCTGTTAAGAAGTATTTTGTTGCTACTAAAACACCCACGAATCTCTTCTATTTCTTCCAAAATCTTACTTTTCTTAGGATAAATTTTTTTCTATTTATTTTTTTAATTGAATTTTAGGTTTTGGGGTACATGTGAAGAACATGCAAGATTGTTGCATATGTACACACATGGCAGTGTGATTTGCTGCCTTCCTCCCCATCACCTATATCTGGCATTTCTCCCCATGCTATCTCCCCAACTCCCCACCCCGCGCTGTCCCTCCCCTAGTTCCCCCCTGACAAACCCCAGTGTGTGATGCTCCCCTCTCTGTGTCCATGTGTTCTCATTGTTCAACACCCACCTATGAGTGAGAACATGTGGTGTTTGATTTTCTGTTCTTGCGTCAGTTTGCCAAGAATGGTGGTTTCCAGGTTCATCCATGTCCCTACAAAGGACATGAACCCATCATTTTTC